>CM055123.1:15374501-15387001 GCA_029206835.1 Rana muscosa | reverse complement strand
ACGTCCCTCTGCTTCTTGTTCGTACGTGACGGATGCGACACTGTCCGTCGACAGAGTGGATGAACTGCTACAAGAAGTGTAGGGCCCCCAGTGTAAGGGTTCACTAACACTCTTTATAAAAGTTTTTCGTTTGGGTAAAAACTGTTCCCAGACTTTCCCCCCCCTGTTAGGAGGTAGGCTGGGTATAGTAGGATAGGCACCGTGCCTGGGAAGTTGATTAGGGATTTAGTCATCCCTTGTTCTTATGGTTTTATATTTCTTATCTGTATGCTTTTGTTTTGAGTTACGCTTAGGTACTGTCAGCATTTTATGCAGTGTGACCGGGATCTTGCTGCCTGTGGGGTGCACCGGTACATGCCCTCTAGAGTATCTCCTTAATTGTTTTTCCCCTTCATCCAATGGCTAGTCAAGTAGTAGATTCCTTCACCGTTCTCTCCTGGAATGTCAGGGGTCTTAACTCCAAATTTAAGCGAGCCCTTTTATTCAAATACTTAAAATCTCACTCCCCCCAGATTATTCTCCTTCAGGAGACTCACCTCACGGGCAGCAAGATTTTGACTCTCAAGAAACCGTGGATACAGCGAGCGATACATGCCACCTATTCTACATACGCCAGAGGTGTATCGGTTCTTGTCCATAAGAATTTCCCCTGTGTAATTGAGGAGATCCGTACTGATCCCCAGGGGAAATTTGTGATAGTGGTGTTCACGCTATGGTCTGTCAGGTATATTGTTCTTAATGTATACATCCCTCCCCCGTTTTCCTCCGCATTATTATATGAGGTTCTAGAAAAAATTTCACCTTTCTGCCCGGGGAAGGTTCTGGTAATGGGCGACTTTAATGCCATCTTATCACCTGAGCTAGATAGACCTGCCCCGACTAAGAAACAGTGTATGGACCTCTCTGCCTGGGCTCGGGCGGTGGGGCTGGTGGAGATCTGGAGGTGGAAGCACCCTACCACAAGGGCCTATTCATGTTTTTCGGCATCATATAAGACTGCGTCGCGGATAGACCTAGCCTTCTCCAACCCTGCACTGTTAGCGGATGTTCTGGAGACGTCCTATCTGCCTAGCAGTCTGTCCGATCATAATCCCTTAGTGGTGGTGCTTCGCTCCCCGGCTTCCCGGAGCGCTTCGCTCTGGAGGTTGGGCACACAATGGGTCTCTCATCCTGACCTCGCTGGCCAGCTGCCGCCCCTGCTGTCCGAGTTCTGGGAAAATAATAAAGACTCCTCTTCTCCCGATATTGTATGGGATGCCTTTAAAGCTTTCACGAGGGGACAGTATATTTCTTCTATTGCTAGCATCAAAAAACAACAATCGGCTGCAGCGCTGGCGCTGCAGAAGGCTGTTGAAGATCACACTGCTAAGTATAGCAACGACCCCACCCCAGTTCACTTTGACCTACTAATGGTGGCTCGGAGGGAACTGCAGTTGCACCTGGCTGAGGTCACGCGACTCGAGTCGTATAGTGGTAAACAGAGGGCCTTTGAACAGGGTGACCGGAATGGTCGCCTACTAGCCATGATGGCACAACACGACCAACCCCTTACACTTGTATCCACCCTGCAGACCCCGGGGGGCGGGACGGTGTCCTCCCCCTCTGATATTCTACAGACGTTTAACTCCTTTTATGGCAAGTTATACTCGTCCGGTCTGTCCTCAGAGTTTCGGCCGGAGGCGCTGAATGGTCTGTTAGACCCGTTGGCGCTTGGCTGGCTCTCGGACCACGAAAGAGAGATTTTGGTCCAACCTTTTGCGGTCTCGGAGGTCGTTAAGGCTATCCGATCCTTCCCCCCCGGCAAGGCGCCGGGGCCGGATGGGCTTCCAATAGACTTTTATAGGGCTCATGTGGAACTTCTAGCACCCCTGCTGGCACAACTGTATACTGTATGCCTGGCAGACGGTAGTCTGCCTGTTTCAATGTATCACGCATACTTGACACTGATATATAAGGCTCCCAAAGACCCCACTTCCTGTGCTTCATATCGTCCTATTGCATTGCTTAATTCTGACTTTAAAATTCTGACTAAGCTTCTGGCCCTTCGGTTATACCCCATGCTACCCTCAGTGATAGACCCAGACCAGACAGGTTTCATGCCCCGTAGGTCCACGGATGTGAATCTCAGAAGACTATTCACCAACATACACGCTCACCACCTCAATAAGGGATCTCGTACTGTGGCCTCTCTGGACGTGGAAAAGGCCTTTGATACGGTCGAGTGGCCCTTCTTGTGGGAAACTTTGCGCAGGATGGGGTTTCCTTTGCAGTTTATCAGGTGGCTCCAGGTGATCTACAAGTGCCCCACTTCCTCGGTGCGCTTGGGGGGTGGACTATCGGCCCCCTTCGGGCTTACCAGGGGAACGAGGCAGGGCTGCCCTCTCTCGCCGGCTTTGTTTGCCCTCGCTATCGAACCGGTGGCGGAGGCACTTCGCACCTCACCGCACATTAGGGGTCTCCGACTCGGGTTGCTGGAGGAGAGGGTGGCCCTGTACGCCGATGACATGCTACTCTTCCTAAATGATGCCGGCCCGTCCTTGCAGGGAGCGCTAAATATTTTGGACACCTTTGCAGAGGTCACCGGTCTTAGGGTAAATTGGTCTAAATCCCTCCTGTTCCCAATTGATCCAGCGGCTAGGTCCACATCCCCTCCTGATAGCCCCCTCCTGTGGGTAGACTCCTTTACATACTTGGGGGTACATGTCTCTGGTTCAGCCTCAGATTATATATCCTTAAATCTAGCCCCGGTACTGTTGGAGTCCCAGGCGAAGCTCAAATCCTGGAGTAATCTGCCCCTGTCATTATGGGGGCGAGTTAATCTCATAAAAATGAAGATTATTCCCAAACTGACATATCTTTTCCGCCACTCCCCACAATGGGTGCCCAAGTCCTTTTTTTAAAAATTAAACTGCATCTTTTCTTCCTTCTTATGGGGCCCCTCTCCTCCCAGATATAGGTTGACTACTCTAATGAGGCCACGAACGCAGGGTGGCATGGCATTCCCGGACTGTCATAAGTATTACCTCTCCGCGCAGTTGGTGACTGCGGCGTGGTGGCTGCAGCCGGACAGAACGAACTCGTCGACTGTGCTGGAAGCAACAGTGGTCGGTTCGTGGGAAGCTCTTCAATTACTACTTTTTAGGGGCCCTCGTGCCCCGTATCCTCTGACCCCTTCTATGCTTACCACCCTGCGGGCATGGCGGACAGGATTAGCTATTGAGAAATGTAAACAGTCTGAAATCTCCCCCAATGCCCCTATCTGGCTGAACCCTAGTCTATCTCACATCTACAAGATCCCTGACCCTTACGTGTGGACAAAATACGGTATCAAACTTGTGTCTCACATAATATCTCAAAACTCCCTACTCCCCTTCTCGCACCTTTCCTTCCAATACAACTTACCCGACCATTTCCAATTTAGATATCTGCAACTGTCCCACGCATTTACGGCGCAATTTCCACAATCTTCGTGCATTGTGGCCCAGTCGGAACTAGAGAGGACACTTAGATTTAGCTGTGAAGACAAACCCACCTCACATCTTTATTCGTACTTGATCTTTGTGTCTCTTCCACCTCTGGATAAACTCTGGAATAAATGGCAGACTGATATCCCCACATTAGATAGGGATGACTGGGACGACGTGTGGGACCTCCCCTTCAACTCCTTAGTTTCCATGCGAGACAGGTTAGTGCAGTACAAAATAGTTCATAGAGCTTATTTTACCCCACACAGACTGCATAGGATGGACCCGGCCCACTCCTCGGGGTGTTGGAGATGCGGCGCCTCACCAGGCGACTTCTCCCATATCTTCTGGCGGTGTTCAGGGGTCCAACAGTATTGGGAAATGGTGCTGGATCTAATTAACAGAGTTGCTTCAGTCGCTGTGCCTTTGGCAATGGAGGTGTGCCTTTTGGGGCTCATTGAGACCATTGTACCATCCTCTGCCAAACGCACGCTAATTTCCTTGCTGCTCTTTTATGCCCGAAAGAATATTGCTATGCAGTGGAAGAGGCCTACCCCCCCCCCACTTTGGCGCAATGGAAACACTTGGTAAACGGCAGCCTTCCTTTATACAAAGATACCTATGCCAATCGGGGCTGCCCACTGAAATATGACAAGGTCTGGCGCAATTGGTTAGATGAGCCCGAAACAGCCTAGGGAGTTGGGGGTGAACCAGATCATCGTGTCAAGGTTTTGCCTTGCTCTTCTACCTCCCTCTTCCTCCGATGACCTCTGATATGTGTTCATTGACTAGTGGGTCTTACCATATTGGGTGCCCTACTTGATCTATTTGGGCGGTGCTGCTGTACCCTTCCATGGCTGTGCATTGTGTCGTTGGGTTCACATTGCAATTGTATTCTCATCTGTACATGTTCTTTTTTATGACTGTAGGTGCTTAAGCTGTATGTTTTGTACGTGTTAGAAAATTCAATAAAAACCATTTATAAAAAAAAAAAGAAAGAAAGATAGAAGGTAGAGAGAAGGGAAAAAAGAAATGTTGATAGATAGATAGATAGATAGATAGATAGATAGATAAAGATAGATAGATAGATAGATAGATAGATAGATAGATAGATAGATAGATAGATAGATAGATAGATAATAGATAGAGCAAAAGAAAGAAAGGAAGATAGATAGATAGATAGATAGATAGATAGATAGATAGATAGATAGATAAAGGAAGAAAGATATATAGGTAGATAAAGATAGATAGATAGATAGATAGATAGATAGATAGATAGATAGATAGATAGATAGATAGATAGATAGATAGATAGATAAAGGGAGAGAGAAAGAAAGATATTTAGAAAGAAAGAAATATAGATAGACAGATAGATATATAGATAGATAGATAGATAGATAATAGATAGATAGAAAGAAAGGAAGATCGATAGATAGATAAAGGTAGATAGATAGATAGATAGATAGATAGATAGATAGATAGATAGATAGATAGATATATAGATAGATAGATAGATAGATAGATAAAGGGAGAACGAAAGAAAGATAGATAGATAGATAGATAGATAGATAGATAGATAGATAGATAAAGGGAGAGAGAAAGAAAGATATTTAGAAAGAAAGAAATATCGATAGATAGACAGATAGATAAAGGGAGAAAGAAAGATAGTAGATAGATAGAGAGAGAAAGAAAGAAAGAAAGAAAGAAAGAAAGAAAGAAAGAAAGAAAGAAAGAAAGAAAGAAAGAAAGAAAGAAAGAAAGAAAGAAAATGAAAGAAAGAAAGATAGAAGGTAGAGAGAAAGGAAAAAATAAATGGTGGAACCCCCCTGTGAATGCTACGGATGTATTTGTGAACTTTTGTGCTTTTAAATAAAAATGAGCTACCATGCTCTTAAACAGAGTTTAACCGCTAATCTTACAATAGATAGATACATAGATAGATAGATAGATAGATAGATAGATAGATAGATAGATGAAGAAAGAAAGATAAAGATAGATAGGTAGATAGATAGATAGATAGATAGATAGATAGATAGATAGATAGATAGATAGATAGATAGATAGATAGATAAAGGAAGAAAGATATATAGGTAGATAAAGATAGATAGATAGATAGATAGATAGATAGATAGATAGATAGATAGATAGATAGATAGATAGATAGATAGATAGAATGGAAGATCGATAGATAGATAAAGGAAGATATATAGATAGATAGATAAAGGGAGGGAGATAGATAGATAGATTGATAGATAAATAGATAGATAGAGGAAGAAAGAAAGATAAAGATAGATAGATAGAAAGATAGATAGATATATAGAAGGAAAGAAAGAAAGAAAGAAAGAAAGAAAGAAAGAAAGAAAGAAAGAAAGAAAGAAAATGAAAGAAAGAAAGATAGAAGGTAGAGAGAAAGAAAAAAAGAAATGTTGATAGATAGATAGATAGATAGATAGATAGATAGATAGATAGATAGATAATTAGATAGATAGATAAATCAAGGGAGGGAGATATATAGATAGATAGATAGATAGATAGATAGATAGAACGAAAGAAAGATAGATAGATAGATAGATAGATAGATAGATAGATAGATAGATAGATAAAGGGAGAACGAAAGAAAGATAGATAGATAGATAGATAGATAGATAGATAGATAGATAGATAGATAGATAGATTGATTGATAGATAAAGGGAGAGAGAAAGAAAGATATTTAGAAAGAAAGAAATATAGATAGATAGACAGATAGATAAAGGGAGAAAGAAAGATAGTAGATAGATAGAGAAAGAAAGAAAGAAAGAAAGAAAGAAAGAAAGAAAGAAAGAAAGAAAGAAAGAAGGTAGAGAGAAAGGAAAAAATAAATGTTGATAGATAGATAGATATATAGAAAGAAAGAAAGGAAGATTGATAGATAAAGGGAGAAAGATAGATAGATAGATAGATAGATAAATAGATAGATAGATAATAGATAGAAAGAAAGGAAGATCGATAGATAGATAAAAGAAGATAGATAGATAGATAGATAGATAGATAGATAGATAGATAGATAGATAGATAAAGGGTGAGAGAAAGAAAGATATATAGAAAGAAAGAAAGAAAGAAAGAAAGAGAGAGAATGAAAGAAAAAAAGAAATGTTGATAGATAGATAGTATCAGGGAAATAGACGCCTTGATGCGCATGCGCGCACAAGGATGCGCGGCACCATGGTTAGGCGAACGCGCGGCTCCATGTCGATGCGCACGCACATGCGCAATGGCGCACGCATATGCGCAATGGTGCACGCACGGTGTAATGATGCCCGGCCTATTTAAACCCACTGCTGACAGTGGTGCATCGCTGGTGTATCTTCAGCTTGTCTGCGTTCCTGTGTCCTGTGAATCTGCTGTTCCTGATCCGTGTACCGACTCGGCTATCCTGACCTGATCCTTCTGACCCCCTGGCTTGATCCTTGGCTTTGCATTTGACTTCTCTCTGCCTGCTTCCTGCATCTGACCCTGGCTTGGCTACTGGACTTGTTTATCTTACTCCCTGAACTTGACTCTGATCCTGGACTGACTTCCTGTGTTGATCCCTGGCCTGGCTCCTGGCTCTGCTATCAAGTCTGTCCACCGGTCCCTGCTTCCTGGACCATCCAAGCACGCCTGTCTCCAGTTCCAGCTACCAGGCACCCGTGCTTCTGTGGGCACCACACCTGCTGTGTCACCCTCAGTGGTGTGCTGCGCTCGGCCGCAAGGGGAGCCCTCCTAGCATCTCGGCCTTCTACCAAGTTCCTGACAGTATACACCAGCCATGTCAGAGGCCGACGGAGGTATCTCCCCCCTGGAAGCCATCAACCAGCACATCACGGCTCTCTCTCAGGCCATCCAGAGATTGTGGGAGGAACACTCCCAATTAGAGGGCCGCCTGCTGCATCCGCCAACTACACCGGTCCTCAACGTTCCAGATTCTTCCTCAGACAGCTCACCTGTGACTCCTCCTACTGCGGTGATGCCCTCTCCGGAGCCACGAGTACCCACACCTGAACGCTTTTCTGGAGATCGGAAGAAATTCAGGGCCTTTAGAAACGCCTGTTATCTGTACCTGGACTTGCAGCCACAGACTTTTTCCATTGAATCAATAAAAGTGGGGTTCATCATTTCACTACTGAGTGGTGACCCTCAAGTATGGGCCCATGGCCTATTGGAACAGAAAGACCCTGCTATAGACTCTGTGGAACAGTTCTTTCAAACCATGGCTCGGTTATATGACGACCCTTTGCGGGTAGCCACTGCTGAGGCTACTCTGCATGCCTTACGGCAAGACCATCGCCCTGCAGAGGATTACACAGTGGAATTCCGCACATGGGCCACAGATTCAGGTTGGAATGAGGCAGCCTTAAGATTTCAGTATCGGTTGGGGCTGTCCGATTCCCTCAAAGATTAACTAGCCAGAGTAGAGACCCCTTCAACTCTAGAAGATCTCATTCAACTCACAATTAAGCTTGATAGACGCCTACGTGAACGCCAGTCTGAACGCATGCAAACCTCCCGACCTGCTCGGATACGATCTGAAGCACCCCCTATGTCTAATTCCATGCATGTTAGCCTGGTCCGTCCAGCATTATCTTCAGAGGAGAAACTCCGCCGCCGACGGGCGAATCTTTGCTTCTACTGTGGGGGCTTGGGACACTACACAGACTATTGCCCCATAAGACCTGGGAAACGATTTCCCCGTACGCCGTTCTATTGTCAAGTATCCAAGTCTTCCTCCGCTCATGTTGCTCTTCAGATCACATTACAGCTGGCAGGAGAAGAAATCAATCTCCAGGCAATACTCGACTCTGGGGCGTGTAGTTGCTTTCTGGATCTAGCCCTGGCAAAAAGACTTACTATTCCTCTTTATCAGAAGAAGCAAAAGCTGACCGTTCACCTGGCCGATGGCTCAATGCCCAGCTCTGGGCACGTCACTCTAGAAACTACCCCTATCCTGACCTCTATCAATTCAGGCCATCAGGAATTCCTACGTTTTGACGTATTGAGCTCTCCTCTATTCCCTGTCATTCTGGGAATCCCATGGCTCCAGGCGCACAATCCTCAGGTTGATTGGTTCAAAAAGGAAGTACTCTTTACCTCTTCTTACTGCCAGTAACATTGTCTCGTTCCTGTATCCAAGAACGCTTCCAGTTGTTTGTCCGTTCAAACTACGCCTAGTGTGGACCACAGTATACCCGCAGCCTATCAGGACTTTCTAGACGTCTTCGACAAGAAGAAAGCCGATACTCTACCCCCACATCGTTCTTATGATTGCCCCATCGAGTTGCTGCCAGGAGCAGAGATTCCGTTCGGACGGATTTTCCCTCTTTCTGAAACTGAACTTGAAACGCTGAGGCAATATATAGACGAAAACCTTGAGAAAAAGTTTATCCGCCCATCCTCATCCCCTGCCGGTGCCGGTATCTTCTTTGTTGAGAAGAAGGACAAGACGTTAAGACCCTGTGTGGACTACAGGGAACTAAACAAGGTTACCCTTAAAAACCGCTATCCGCTCCCCCTCATCCCTGAACTCTTCCAGAGATTCCGCACAGCCCGCATCTTTACCAAGCTCGATTTACGCGGAGCTTACAACCTAATCCGCATAAGGGAAGGGGACGAGTGGAAGACAGTATTCAGAACAAGATTCGGACATTTCAAATATCTAGTAATGCCATTTGGACTGTGCAATGCCCCAGCCACATTTCAATATTTCATAAATGACATTTTCCGGGAGTACTTAGACCACTTCGTTGTCGTCTACCTCGACGACATTCTTGTATTCTCTGCCTCTCTGGAACTTCACAGAACGCACGTAAGAAAGGTGCTGAGCATCCTCAGAATTCACGGTCTGTAGGCTAAAGCCGAAAAATGTGAGTTCGAGAAGACGTCAATCCAATTCTTGGGGCTCATCATCACCATTGGTGGAATAGCTATGGATCCTCAGAAGGTCAAGGCTATCCTGGAGTGGCCAGCACCTTCCGACAAGAAGGGTGTCCAGAGATTCATTGGCTTCGCCAACTTCTACAGAAGGTTTATAAAGAACTTTTCCACCATTGTTTCACCCATTACTCAGATAACCCGCCAACATACCAAGTTCTTTTTGTCTGAAGCAGCGCAAGCCGCCTTCGATCAACTCAAATCTTTCTTTACCTCAGCACCAGTCTTACAACATCCAGACCCTGCCCTACCCTATGTCCTGGAAGTCGATGCTTCGGAGGTGGCCACAGGAGCAGTACTATCTCAACGCCAGGGTCCTAAAGCACTGCTTCATCCCGTGGCCTTCTCGTCACGGAAGATGAGTCAGCCAGAAAAGAATTATGACGTAGGGGATCGTGAACTTTTAGCAATTAAGACCGCTTTGGAGGAATGGAGATACCTCCTTGAAGGTGCCACCCATCCTATCTTGATCTTCACGGATCATAAGAATTTAGAGTATCTCCGCACGGCCAAACGGTTGAGACCCCGACAGGCTCGATGGGCCTTGTTCTTTTCTAGGTTTAATTTCCATATAACCTACCGGCCAGGGTCGAAGAATGGGAAGGCTGACGCCTTATCTCGAATGTTTCCGGATACCCCTAAGGAAATCTCACCCAGTACAATCCTGTCTTCTCAAAACTTTCTGTTGTTACAGCCTGATTTAAGGTCTTCAATTGAGCAGGCATCTACTCAGTGCACCGAGGAAGAAAGCTCCTCTTTAAGAAATCAGGAGGGGCTTCTGTGGCACCAAGACAAGATCTTCGTCCCTCAGCAGGTCAGGGTTCAGGTTCTAAGGACCTTTCACGACCACCAGCTAGCCGGTCACTTTGGGGTCCGGAAGACAACTGAGCTCGTTCAACGATCCTTGTGGTGGCCTACTCTGAGGTCTGACTGCAAGGAATATGTAAATTCCTGTATGACTTGCCAACGGAACAAGGGGTCCAACGCTAAATCTTGGGGTCTGTTGAGACCACTACCAGTCCCTGAACAACAGTGGAAAATAATTTCTGTGGACTTTATAGTAGATCTGCCACCCTCGGAAAATTTCACAACCATCTTGGTTGTAGTAGACCGACTCTCCAAGATGGCACATTTCGTACCAATGATGGGCACACCGTCTGCTACGGACACAGCAAAAGTCTTTATAAAGGAGATAGTCAGACTGCATGGCTTACCGGACAACATCGTGTCTGACAGAGGTGTGCAATTCACCTCTAAGTTCTGGAGGAACCTCTGCAAATCATTATCCATCAAGACTTGTTTTTCCACAGCCTACCACCCACAAAGCAATGGCCAGACTGAAAGAACTAATCAAACGCTAGAGCAATATTTGCAGTGTTTTTGTTCCTTTTCTCAGGATGACTGGTTCTCACTTTTGCCTTGTGCGGAATTCGCATATAATAACTCTGTACACACCGCAACCAACCAGCCACCATTCTGGGCAAATTATGGCTTCCACCCATCTTTCTTACCCAATACCATCCCCGAATCCTCAGTTCCGGCAGTCCAGGACAGAATAAACTTCATTCAGGCAAATTACCAGACTCTCCGGGACACAATGAAGAAAGCTCAAGAAGCTTACAAAAAACATTATGACAGAAGGAGAAGAGGAGATCCCACCTTTAAAGTTGGGGACAAAGTCTGGCTGTCATCAGTCAACCTTAAATTACCATGTCCGTCCCGGAAACTGGGGCCAAAGTTTGTTGGCCCTTTTGAAATTAAGCGGGAGATTAATCCCGTAGCCTTTGAACTTGCTCTACCTGAAACTTATAGAATCCATCCCGTGTTTCATGTGTCATTGCTTAAACATGCCATCTCTAGTTCTTTTCCAGGAAGAGAAGAGGTACCTCCGCCTCCGGTCCTGGTTGGAGACGAAACTGAATTCGAGGTGGAGTCCATTCTTGATTGTCGATGGAGAGGTAGGACAATTCAGTTTTTAATTAAATGGAAGGGATATTCTGCAGAAGAGAACTCTTGGGAGCCTGCAAGTTATGTACACGCCCCGAGGCTTATACAGAGATTCCGCAGCAGTCACCCCGAAAAATGGGCATGCCTGGGCATCCGGAGGCTGCCCCTTGGGGGGGGCACTATCAGGGAAATAGACGCCTTGATGCGCATGCGCGCACAAGGATGCGCGGCACCATGGTTAGGCGAACGCGCGGCGCCGTGACGATGCGCACGCACATGCGCAATGGCGCACGCATATTCGCAATGGCGCACGCACGGCGTAATAATGCCCGGCCTATTTAAACCCACTGCTGACAGTGGTGCATCGCTGGTGTATCTTCAGCTTGTCTGCGTTCCTGTGTCCTGTGAATCTGCTGTTCCTGATCCGTGTACCGACTCGGCTATCCTGACCTGATCCTTCTGACCCCCTGGCTTGATCCTTGGCTTTGCATCTGACTTCTCTCTGCCTGCTTCCTGCATCTGACCCTGGCTTGGCTACTGGACTTGTTTATCTTACTCCCTGAACTTGACTCTGATCCTGGACTGACTTCCTGTGTTGATCCCTGGTCTGGCTCCTGGCTCTGCTATCAAGTCTGTCCGCCGGTCCCTGCTTCCTGGACCATCCAAGCACGCCTGTCTCCAGTTCCAGCTACCAGGCACCCGTGCTTCTGTGGGCACCACACCTGCTGTGTCACCCTCAGTGGTGTGCTGCGCTCGGCCGCAAGGGGAGCCCTCCTAGCATCTCGGCCTTCTACCAAGTTCCTGACAGATAGATAGATAGATAGATAGATAGATAGATAGAGGAAGAAAGAAAGATAAATAGATAGATAGATAGATAGAGGAAGAAAGAAAGATAAAGATAGATTAATAGATGGATAGATAGATAGATAGATAGATAGATAGATAGATAGATAGATAGATAGATAGATAGATAGATAGATAGATAGGCCTGAAACAGCCGGATAGCAAGAAGGTAAAGCTAGGAGGCTAAACTGTTGAGTGTGCAAGATACAGGAATGGTGGAACCCCCCTGTGAATGCTACGGATGTATTTGTGAACTTTTGTGCTTTTAAATAAAAATGAGCTACCATGCTCTTAAACAG